>PVKZ01001052.1:0-40000 GCA_004027375.1 Macroglossus sobrinus | reverse complement strand
GCTTTGCTGTGGCAGTTTTTATACCTTTTATCCTCAGCTTTACAAGCTTAGCTTTACTCTTTAATTTTTTTAAACTAAAGGAAAAAAATACTCATTTCTATAGACATTAGGAGGTTAATGTATATGTTTAGTTACCACGCATATCAAAGAAACCATGGCATCTGTCCCTGTACATGTCTTTGCTAGTTCATGTAATTGCTGTGACTTGGCATTCCACTGCTTTAGTTAGGTTCCTGCTTGGAACTAGTCAGCGACTACTGCCCCCTTCACATGTTGCTGTGGAAATGCCAATAAAGCTATGAGCAAAGGAGGGAGCTGTGAAGAAACATGCTGTGGGGCAGAATGGAATGAAGGGTAACTAGAGTTCAGAATCCAGGTTTCCCCAGAGAGAGAAAAGAAAGCAAATAAAGGAAAGAGACAGGTCTGAACAAGCTCCCTAGACAGGGCCTCTTTGCTGTAAGAACAGAGATTTAAACTTCACAAAGCCCTGGGAGGGAAGGGAGCCAAAAGTTAAACATAGCCTTTGCAATTGGGTTGAAGAATTATTAACTAAGCATAGATATAGAGAAAAGCCATACATGTCCATATAAAGCAACATTTATTATTCTTAAAACCCATTCAGATACTTTATGAATTTATAAATATACTAAAACCTGTATATGTAGATAGATACTAATATTGATCCTCACAGACCCCAAAGGTACTCACCCTCACACAGATAGAAACAGAGACTCAGAGAGGTTCAGCAGCACAAAAACACCCAGAGTTTTATGAAGCCTAGCTTGGGCTGTTTTTGGAGGCATGGTTTGAGTTTAGTGACCTGACAAAACCAGTTATTGGAAGTGGGGCCCATGGCTCCAGTGACTGGCACCAGAGTAAGACAAAGTAACTTCTCTGATTTTGCTTTCCAAATCTAGTCCAAACCTATCTCAAGCTCTGAGAGCTGGTTGCAAGACTGTATCCTCCCTCTCATAAAATGAAGAGCCTGCTTGAAGTCCCCCAAGGTCCCTTAGAGAAACCAGAGTGTGAAGCGTCAGAGAGTCCTCTGTCCCCTGCCTCCTCCTTTACCCCAAGCTTATTTACAGCCTAATGACAAACCATCCCCACGCCCCAGTCTGACCAGTCTGAGTTTCCAATATCTGGCCCATGGTCCAGCATGGCCTCTTCACATTGTCCCCAGAAGTCCCTGCTCAGGAGCACCAAGCACAGCACCTACTCCCACACTCAGCCAGCCCTCAAGGCAACTGACAGCCAGCAGGTGCCTTGGACGGGCTGTCTCAGGGTCAGTTCACCAGGCTGCCACTGAAGGCCCTGCCCAGTCAGGCAGGAGAGAGTGGTTCCAGGAGGAGTGACAGAACTTCTTCTGCAGACCAAGGGGGGAGGGTGGCCACCCTACCTGGAACAGCTCAAGGTGGTCATGAACCATTGACCCACCACCTCATTATTCATGGCCCAAACCAAAGTGGCTGTCAGCCCTTAGCTATGGGAGAAACCAGTTGAGAAGAAGCAAACACAACAAAAACAAGCACAACCTGGGAACTTTGGACCAGCTTTCAAACTGAAAGTCCTCAAATGTCCTTTACACCCCCCAAAAAAAGTCTACTCATGAACAAAGAGAAGGTATTAGACTCCAGGTTCGGGGAGCAGAGCCAGAAGGCACCTCAGGGTTCATCGTCCAATTATTTCATCTTATATGTGGGATTGAAAGTGAGGAAGAGGCTTAAACTCTAATAAGTATTCCTTAACTCTTTTCCTCGATTATGAAAGCCAGATGTGTGTATGCGTGTGCGCATGTGTGTGTGTGCATGTGTGTGTGTGTGTGTGTGTGTGTGTGTGTGAGAGAGAGAGAGAGAGAGAGAGAGAGAGAGAGAGAGAGAGAGAGAGAGAGAGAGAGAGAGATGATATGAAAACCTGGACCAGGAACTTGTGAGCAGGAATGCCCTTAATCCTAGTGGCCAGATATTCTTCCCACTTCCCAATGATACACAGGTACCCAGAACAGGGTAGGGAAAACTTTCCATTTTGGTAATACAAATATGTGCAGTAGCTGAGAGTATGGGTTTTGGAGCAAAATAAACCAATCTTTTAAGACCTGGCTCTATTATTTACTAGATGTGTAATCTTAACCCAGTGGATCTCAACGAGGGGCAATCTTGTACTCCCAGGGAACATTGGGCCAGGTCTGCAAACATTTTTGGCAGCTATAATTGGTGGGGTGCTACTGGCATATAGCAGGTAAAAGATAAATGCTGCTAAACATCCTACAATGCATTGGACAGCATTC
This sequence comes from Macroglossus sobrinus, assembly GCA_004027375.1. NCBI lineage: Eukaryota > Metazoa > Chordata > Mammalia > Chiroptera > Pteropodidae > Macroglossus > Macroglossus sobrinus. Next base: position 37,716 of record PVKZ01001052.1, on the reverse strand, counting down.
ACAACAAGGAATTATCCAGCCCAACTTGTCAATAGTGTCAAGGTTGAGAAACCCTGTGTTAGCAAAATCTGAATTATTCTGAGCTTCAGTTTCTTATTCATTTATTTATTTATTTATTTATTTATTTATTTATTTATTTATTATTTTTTAGGTGACATTGGTTCATGAAATCCAATAGCTTCAGCTGTACACTGTAACAGTAAGGCACACACACACACACACACACACACACACACACACACACACATATACTATGTTTGCCTCCACAGTTAGATTTATTTCTGTCACTACGTATTTGACTCCCTTTAACCTGTCTACGTCCCCTCCCTCCCCTCTCCTCTACCCTCTGGTAACCACTAGTCTATCGTCCATATCCATGAGTCTCTGTTTGTCCTGTTCATTTGTTGCTTTTAAATTTATATTTCATATATAAGTGATATCATGTGATTTTATACTTTTTCTTTCTGGCTTATTTCACTTAGTATAATTATCTCAAAGTCCATCCATGTTGTCGCAAATGACAGTATTTCATCTCTTCTTATGGCTAAGTAATATTCCATTGTATATCTGTACCACAGCTTCTTTATCCAATCATCTATCATAGGACACTTCAGTTGCTTCCATGCCCTGGCCACCGTGAATAATGCTGCTATGAACATCTTTTCGGATATGGGTTTTTAAGTCTTTGGGGTAAATACCCAGTAGAGGGATTGCTAGATTATGTGGTAGATCAATTCTTAGTTTTTTGAGGAACCTCCATACTGTTTTCCATAGTGTGAACTTCAGTTTCTTAATCCATGACCTAGAATAATGGTACCTATCCCATAGGGTTGTTAGGATAATTAAATAGGCTAATACATATAAATTAGCATAATGTCTGGAACAAAGTAAGTGCTCTATTAATTATTAGCTTTTAATATTATCAAGCCATATCTTAACTCCATCTTTTTTAGTTATCGTCCCATTTCTCTGCTCTCCTTCCAGCATAACTCCTTCAAATAGTTGTTTATATTCAAGATCTCCACTTTCTTATTCTCTCTTAAACTTACTCTAATTAGATTTCATTGCCACCACTCCTTTTTTATAAAGGTCACCAGTGACATCCACATTATTAATTTCAGTGACAGTCTCTCAGTATTCATCTTGCTTGACTTGTCATCAACATTTGAAATGGCTTTTCATCTCCTCTTTCTTGAAAAAGTGTCTTTGCTTGACTTTCAGGATACCACTCCCTTGATTATCCTCCTACCTCAATAAAGAAAGCTCCTCAGTCTCCTTTGCTCCAAGAAGAGAGGAACTTGATGTGATTTGTTTTTTATGAATGAATGAATGAATGAATGAATGATATTTACTGTGAATAGTAAATGAGATCATGTACGTGAAGTGCTTCACATTAAACACTTAATAAATAGTCATCAATTCCAATACTACTACAACTGTTATTATTGATGTTATTATTATTCTCTCCTACTGGACTATGAGCATAGGAATAATATTTACCTTATTCTAGTCTTACCTTGTATACAGCTTTATTCAATAAAAGAGTATATATCCAAGTCTGGATATATATCCTGAAAACAGTTTACTACAAACAAGAGTAGTTGACAAGGACATGAGAGTGAAGCAGGACCTTAGAAAAGAAATAGATTTAGAAGAGCTTGATTAGTGGTTGGGAATAGCTATCTAGAAAGGAGTTGCACCGTAGCCATTGTCATTCCCCTATTTATAAATAATGGAATCATAAATAGTAGAAAGTAGCAGTTCTCACTCATTAAACATAACAATTCCTACTCTCCTGGATATGGGGGAGAACTGGAACTATGACCAAATGTTAGCATGAACAGAGCTGATAAGTTGAGTTTGACAGAATAAGCAACATAAATTCATTTTACTCACAGTACATTACTCACAGTGGAATTTCATTTTTAGTCATCTTAAACTTTAACAAATCTGCTCCTATTACCATCTTTACAAATTTGAAAGTGGCATTCATATTGGCCTGGAAATTGGATCCCATAGGGATAACCACTAGAAAAAGCACATGACCCAAATGTTATTAGAAAAGTTGTGAACATTCAAAACATCCATTAGGTGTTGTTGATCATTCTAATAAAACAATTTGGCAGCATTTTGACTGAAAATGAGGTAATAACCAAATGAGCTATTTAAACCAGGTGTTTTTTTAATTAAAAATAGAATGTCTAATTTTTATAATATCCATGCCATTAACTACTGCCAACTGTGACATTAGATGATGGCTAGCCTTTTCTTTCTCTTCTCCACCACTTACTCCAGATAAAATACCCATAGCTTGAACCCTGACTAAAAAATGGTATCAAATAAAACCCATATGTTTCTAGTTCCTAACCATCTAAACCTTATATTCCTGACCACTAGCATTGCAGCTCATAATGCAGTAACCAACCTGCTTTGCAGATGGGTCAGCCTATCTGTAAATGGAACCTGTCCAAGTGTAGAGAAAAAATTTAATATAGCTTGCATAAACAACCAAGGAGGTTTTTTTTAATCTACAAAATCCAAACCATTAACTTCAAAAGGAATTATGTTAATACAACTTTATTTTCAAATCAGCATTTATTTTCTTTGAGTTTGAACTTGCAAAAAACTCGAAGTTCTTCTAACAATTATCTTGGTTTCTAAATTTTCTAAACTTTTGTTTAACAATATTTTTTAAACTTTTGGGTTGGTGCTTAATAAATATATGAGACATAAAGGCCACCATAATTTTTTAGTTAGCTAGGCTGTTGGTGGCTATTAGCAGTTCTATTATTATTTGTCAAAAATCCTCCAATATTCATCTGGATTCACAGATAGCCAAGGCTCCTAAAAAAAAGAGTGTTGATAGGGCCAAAGGGGGAAGTTGTTATTCATTCTGGAAAGATGACATAACTGCCTGAGTCCTCTGAGCCTCCTGTAGGTGCCAAATGAGCTCTTAGCCTAGTAATCCAATCTGTAAATTAAATGTATTCAGAAACTACCCACTCATCTCTTCTTCTTGACTAATGTGCTCACAGAGATGTATTTTCCTCTACTAAGAAATACATATTGCTTTCAGAGCTATCAGAGATAATGATTGTCATATTTTTCATTATCATCATCATTGTCATCATCAAAATGATAAGGATAACAATGAAATGATAATAGTTCTTATCATTGATAAAGTATTTACTCTGTGCCAGGAATTGTGCTTGGTCTCTTATATACGCTATCTCATTTAATATAATTAATGAGCTATAAATTTCACCCTTTGAAAGTATACAATTCAGTAGTTTTTAGTACATTCACAAGCTTGTCAACCATCACAACAATCTAATTTCATTACATTTCATCACCATCTCTCATTTAATTTTCACAGTATCCCTGTAGAGTAGATATGTATTTTAAACTCCATTGTACAGATGAGGAAACTAAGATTTAGAGAGGATAAATGATTTCCCAATGTAAGTGGTGGAGCTGACAGTCAAAGGCATATCTCTTTTGTTCCCAAACCTATGAATTTCTTTCTGCTTCCCTGATGGTCTTTTATTTGTACTATGGTCCATTGTCATTTTTATTAATAGGGACAAAAAAAAGGAAAAATTTTAACTTTCTTGTTTCTCTCTTCCACTTCCTTTTCTCCTCTTTATCCCTCAAGGGATTGTTGGCTTTGTAGTCCACAACAACCACCCTCCTCCTGCCTATACCTGCTTCATATACAAACTAATATACAGTAAACAGTTTTCCTGTCAAAATCTGCTCTCAGATAATGACATTAATTTTCAATGAAGGTTTAAAAGGCTTATAAGCCTCAATTTGTTACACCCTTTTAGGCTCACTTTTGTTTAATAATAAGCCATTATTTATCATAGTGTTATGAACAAAACATTAGCAGCAAGCTTAGATTTAAAATTCTGGTCTGGTTTCCCCAGATATGTTACTCTGGGCAGTTAACCCCTGTGAGCTTCAGTTTCCTCAGCTATAAAATGAAAATAATAATAGTACATTCATCACAGGACTGCTATGAGGGCTAAATCGCATATACATGCTAAATGTACTTTGAAAAAGAGTACATGCTCAGTAAATGGTGGTAGTTATTTTGATGGCATCAGTGAATGTGTACAAAGGGAAATTAAAGAGCATCCATCTCTAGGCTGTCTGCCCACAAGAAAAGCTTTGATAAAAAAAAAGCCTTTATTATGAAAGGAAGTGAATGATAGTGTGCCAAGTAGTATACCAATCAAGTTAAATAGTTCCTGCATATTCTTGCCAGTTTAATAGAATAAAAGCATAAAGATCACTTTTGGCATAAAATCTCTGACTGCTTTCCTCACAGCAGTCACAGTATTTCCCTCTTTAAGAAACTACAAGAGTTCCCTGTTGTCATCAAAAAGCAAAATTTTACTTGACCTGTAGGATATTGAGCATAGCCAGGAGTTGCCCAGTGTCAGGTTGGGTCTGACCTGCCTGAGAAGATCAAGCAGCCCTGGCAGACAAAGGCCCAAATATATTTGAGAGTATAATGGGCTATTATAGAGTTAGAAGGTTGGAATGAGAATCTGGAATATAGATTTCAAGCCAGGTTATCAGTTTAATGTTTACATAGATTCCAACATCCAATCCAAACATGAGCAGGGTGACCAGGCAGCAAAGGTCCAAACAGCAGGATGCCCTTACACAACTAAGAGCAAATATCAGAGATCTGAACTTGACTAATAATAATAGTTGCTACTAATTGTTTGTCATATATCATACATGCTAAGGGCTTCACTGGGCATCATTTATCTCATTTAATTATTATAACAAACTTAAAAAGGGAAGTTAATATTCTCCCTGTTTTAAAAATTAAGAAAAGCAAGGGTCACAGAGCTAGAATGTGGTAAAGCTGGGGTGGGTCAGAAACTATCAGGGAGAGATAATGAGCGATTCTAGCTTAGACTGAAGCAAGCTACTGCTGTGATTTTTCATGGTTTTATTTCTCTCACTGCTGTACACAAGTTTACTTCGTCATATAGATGTGTCCTCGAAATTTTGTCTTGATTGTCACATATTCTAACATTAAGTGGTGACAAATAGAATAATAGCTCCTATTACTCTACCCTTAATTTTTTTATCTGCTTCTCTTCATCTATAAAGAAAATGCAACAAGCAGGAGGAGATGGCTCTTTCTCCTTTTAAAAACTGTAACTTTCTGGTAAATCAAATGACAACAACTCTTCTAGGATGTAGCCCCATTTTGCATGGATGGTGTCTGGGTGATACAGAAATAGCCTAAGCAGTAATACCTAAAGAGTATGATAATGTTAAGTGGATGGCCTCTGTTAGAAATCACCTTGGTTCTTTCTGAGGTTGGAGAGATGCTGTGAGATACCTTTGAATGTTTTCTCCCCTATAGTGGTCAGTGGGAGGAGGAAAGAATGGTGGTATAAGTGGTGCCCACTTTTTACTGTAAATACAATCCTGGAAGTAGCATCCAAAGAAGACGGCTTTCTTAAGAACCATGTTAGGCCTGATTCCTGCATTATCAGAGCCACACCTGCAGCTAGGCACATCCTAGGCCATCCTCTGCCTATTGTTCCATCAGGGCCAATAGTCCTTAACAATAGAACATATTTAAAAGCATCTGAGAGGTGTGGGGGATCTTTGGAAACATGGCAAAGTGAGAGACATCTTTGGATCTCTCCCTTAAAACAACAAGGAGCTGAACATCTAAAACTCAACAAAAAACACACAAACTGCGCACCAATAAGTATGAGCATGGGATGTGCACATAAGAGCTACCACAGGTCAGAACCTCAGGTGTCAGGTGGTGTGAGAAATAAAGAAGCTGCCTCTTGCAGCTGCCGGAGCTCCCTATAGGAGGAGGGGATGGGGAAAAGGAGCAGCGAGCTCACTGAACAGCCTAGCCTGAGAGAGCTGTGAGATTGATGTGCCCAGCTGGCAGAAGGAACCAGTCATCAGGAAAGAAGGCTTAGAAGTGAGATGGAAGAAAAGCAACACTTAATTTTTGCTGGCCAAGGTTGCTAAACCAAGGCTGAGCCACAGTTCTCAAACCCCAAACCAGAGGGACCCTCCATGCTTAACCTTCAAGACTGAACACAGCAGAGACACAGGGGAATCAAGTAAACATTAATGAAACTGTTGCTAACACTGACAGGGACTGAAATTAAAGGTAGCAAGCATGATTAAATATCTATCAGATACAAAAAGGCATTTTAAAGCTTCATATAAGGTAGGTATCCAACAGGCTTAGACACCACCTACTGGAAACCAAAAGAAAAGTGTATTCTTTGCAGCAGGCTAAAGACAGAACTTTATATAATAAATTTTCTTTCTGGAAAAAAAAGCAAAATACATTTTCATTATTGCCCAGGTAGAGAAATAGTCCATTAAACATGATGAACAACCAAGGTGACAAGGCATCTCAGAAAGAAAGGGAAAAATCTCCAGAAAATGAAATATGCAACTTAAATGATGAAGAATTCAAGATGCTACTTCTGAAAAAAAATTCAGTGAAAAACAAGTTATATCAAAAATTTCAGAAATTGAATAAACACCTAGATGAGCAGAGCAAGGGGACTGAAAACCTCAAAAAGAACCAAATTGAACTTCTGAAGATGAATAACACACTACAAGAGTAGAAAACTGAAATAGCAAGCTTATGGGAAAACCCACAAAAGCCAACCCAAATAAAGAAAACAGAAACACAAGGACAAGAAACAATGAAAACACTGAGCTACAAGAAAGCGAAAGATAAAATGGCTATAAAAAGACCTCATATTTCAATAATCACCCTTAAATGGAATGAACTCACCAACAAAAAGGCACAGATTTGCACATTGGATTAAAAAACAAAACCCAACCACATACTGCTTCCAGGAGACACATCTCAGCTCCAAAGACAAATGTAGACTCAAAGTGAAAGGGTGGAAAATGATACTTCAAGCAAATGGCATTCAGAGAAAAAAGGGAGTAGCAGTACTAATACCGGACAAAACAGACTTCAAAACAAAAAAGGTAAAGAAAGATACTAGGGACACTTCATAATGATAAAGGGAATCATGCACCAAGAATATATAACATTTATTAATATCTATTCTCCCAATTAGGGAGCCCCAAAATATGTAAAGCAATACTAACAGAACTAAAGGGAGAAACAGACTAAAACACTATCATAGAAGAGGACCTTAATACTGCACTGTTGGATATGGAGAGATCATCCAAACAGAGAATCAATAAGGAAATAACAACCTTAAATGACACATTAGACCAACTGGACATAATTGACACTTACAGAGCCTTCCATCCCAGAATGGCTATTTATACATTCTTCTTTAGTGAACATGGAACATTCTCAAGAATCAACCACACACATGGACACAGAGGTAGCCTCAACAAATATAAGAGAGTGGAAATTATACCAACTATATTCTCTGATCATAATGCTTTGAAACTAGAGATCAACTGCAAAAAGAAATCAGGAAGAACCACAAATACATGGAGATTAAACAACATTCTACTGAAGAACAACAGGGTCAGGGAAGAAATAAAAAGAGAAGAAGAAAATATACATAGTAACAAATGATAATAATAGTACAACATATCAAAACTTTTGGGACATGGCAAAAGCACTCATAAGAGGAAAGTTCATATCATTACAGGCCTATCTCCAAAAACACAAACAAGCCCAAATAAATAACCTAATGCTTCACCTTAAAAAATTAGAAAAAGAAGAACAAATGAGGCCTAAAGTCAGCAGAAGGAAAGAAATAATTAAAATTAAAGCAGAAATAAAAGAAACTGAAAACAAAAAAAAATAGAAAAATAAATGCAACAAAGAGCTGATTCTTTTAGAAGATTAATAAAATTGACAAAACCCTGGCTAGACTCAATAAAGAGAAAAGAGAAAGGACACAAATAAACAAAATCAAGAATGAAAGAGGGGAAATTACGACAGACAGCACACAAATACAAAAGTTCATAGAATACTGTGAAAATGTATATAACAAAAAATTTAATAACCTAGAGTAAATGGACCAGTACTTAGAAAAATACAGTCTTACTAGACTGAATCAAGAAATTCTGGAAAATCTAAATAGACTGATCAGCAGTATGGAAATTGAAACAATCATCAAAAATCTAACAAAAAGTATAAGTCCAGGACCAAATGACTTCACCAGTGAAATCTATGAAACATTCAAAGAAGGATTAATGCCTATTCTCCTCAAACACTTTCAAATAATCAAACAGAAGGCAATATTTTCTGATTTATTTTATGAGGCCAATAATACTTTGATACCAAAACCTGGTAAAGATAACAAAAATAAAACTACAGACCAATATCTCTCATGAACACAGATGCAAAAATCCTATATAAGATATTAGCAAACCGAATACTGCAACATATTAAAAATATTATATACCACAATTAAGTGGGTTTCATCCAAGGGGTACAGAGATGGTTTAACATATGCAAATTAATTAATGTGATACACCACACAAACAAATTGAAAATAAGAATTGTATTATCATATCAATAGATGCAGAAAAAATCTTTGACAAGATACAGCATCCATTTATGATTAAAGCATTTAACAAAATCTGTATACAAGGAAAGTACATTAACATAATAAAGGCCATATGTGACAAGCCCTCAACCAACATTGTACTTAATGGTGAAAAACTAAAAATCTTTCCTCTAAGATCAGGAACAAATCAAGGCTTTCCACTATCGCCACTGTTATTCAATATATCACTGGAGGTCCAGGCGATTGTAATCAGGCAAGAGAAAGATATAAAAGGCATCCAAATAGGAAACAAAGAAGTCAAACTGTCACTATTTGCAGATGACGTGATTCTCTATATAGAAAACCCTAAAGACTCCACAAGAATACTAGTAGAAACAATAAGCAAATACAGTAAAGTCTCTGAATACAAAATCAATGTTCAAATATCCATCGCATTCCTATACTCTAATACTGAAGAATCAGAAAAAAAATGGAAAAAATAAATTTCTTTTGCAATTGCAAGAAAAGGAATAAAATACCTAGGAATAAATTTAATGAAACAAATGAAGGACCCATATAATGAAAACTACAAGACACTTTTAAAAGAAATTGAAGAAGATACAAAGAAATGGAAAGATATTCCATGTTCTTGGATTGGAAGAATCAACATAGTTAAAATGACCTCAATATCTAAAGCATTATACAAATTTAATGCAATCCCCATCAAAACTCCATCGGCATTTTTAAAAGAAATAGAAAAAAATTATTAGATTTGTATGGAAGCACAAAAGACCCCAAATTCCCAAAGCTATTTTGAGAAAAAGAATGAGGCTGGAAGTATCACTATGCCTGACTTCAAATTATACTACAAAGTGATAGTAATCAAAACGACATAGTTTTGTCAGCAAAACAGACACATTGACCAATGGAACAGACTTGAGAGTCAGAAATAAACCCATATTTATATGGACAAATAATTTTCAACAAAAAAGCCAAAAACATACAGTGGGGAAAGAAAAATCTCTTCAATAAATGATGCTGGGAAAACTGGAATACCACCTGCAAAAGAATGAAACTAGATTGTTGTCTATCACCACACACCAAAATTAACTCTAAATGGATTAAGGACCTGAATATAAGACCTGAAACTATAAAATGCATTGAAGAAAGCATAGGAACTAAACTCAAGGACCTTGACCTTAAAGAGGATTTTTTTTAAAATTTTACCTCAAAGGCAAGCTTAGTAAAAGCAAAAATGAATAAATGGGACTACATCAAACTAAAAAGCTTCTGTCAACAAGGTAAAGAGACAACCATCCAAATGGGAAAATATATTTGCAAGCAACACCTCTGATAAGGGCCTAATATCCAAAATATACAAAGAACTCATACGACTCAATAATAACAAACCACAAATAATCCAATCAAAAAATGGACAGAGGATTTGAACAGACACTTCTTCCTAGAAGACATACAAATGGCCAACAAATATATGAATATGAAAAGATGTTCAACATTGCTAGCTATTAGGGAAATGCAAATCAAAACCACAATGAGATACCATCCTACACTTGTTAGAATAGCTATTATCAACAGCACAAACAATAACAAATGTTGAAAGAAATGCAGAGAAAAAGAAACCCTCATACACTGCTGTTGATACTGCAAATTGGTACAGCCACTATGGAAAACAGTAAGGATGTTCCTCAAAAAACTAAGAATTGATCTACCATACAATCCAGCAATCTCTGTACTGGGTATTTACCCTGAGTCCTTGAAAACTCATGTCCAAAAAGACATTTGCACACCAATGTTCATAGCAGCATTATTCACATTGGCCAGGACATGGAAGCAATCTAAGTGTCCTACGATAGATAATTGGATAAAGAAGCTGTGGCACATATATACAATGGAATATTACTCAGCCATAAGAAGAGATGAAATACTGCCATTTGCGACAAAATGGATGTGCCTCAAGATAATCATGTTAAGCGAAATAAGCCAGACTGAAAAAGCTGAAAATCACAAGATATCACTTATGTGTGGGATATAAATCCCAAAGCAACAAATAAACAGGACAAACATAGATTCAGGGACATGAACAATGGTCTAGTGGTTACTAGAGGGTAGGGGTGAGGGAGGAGAGGAGAGGTACATGGGATAAAGGGGGTCAAATATGGGGGAGTAAGGGAAAGGTGACATGGGTAAAAGGGTTCGAATATATGGTAGTGGCAAAAGTTGGACTTTGAGTGGAACATTTTTCCACCTTCTTAGATTTTATCTTTAAAGTATTTTCCAAAGTAATCTAAGTTCTCTCTGCAGATCCATTTATAAAATGAAGAGCCACAATGACCCAGATACTGTTCGAACCATTTCCAATTGTGTTCTTAAATTAAACTGGCAATTTTCCTTCCCAATTAATCCTCTCTGCATTTTGGCAATATGTATCAGTAGCCTTAAAAATGTTTACAGCCTTTTACCCATTGATTCTACTCTCACAAATTTAGTTGAAAGAAATAATCAAAGCAGTACAGAAAAAAATTATGAATGAAAGTATTCATCAGAACCTTAGTTATAACCATAAAAAATGTAAAAAGCCTAAATGTTATATAATTGGAGAATGGTTAAGTAAAAAAAATATATGTTATCTTCCTTGTAGTGGAATATCATATAGTTATTAACATGATGTTTCTTCAAAAAATGTTTAATAACTTGGAAAATATGTTTATAGTATAATGTTAAGTGAGAATTATGGGAAACAAGTATTTATACAATCTGTTCATAAGGTTGTAATGATAATAATTATACATATATATTTTTTTAATCTAAAAGTATATACACTAAAATGTTACCAGTGGTTATCACCAAGAAGTGAAATTATGAGGGAAGTGTTGGATAGGCAGAAGAAGAGGAGCCCACAAAAAAAAAATGAGAAGGTATTTGTAAATAAGATGTTAATGAGAGCAAAAGGAATGAGATGACAGTTGGGTAGCAGAGCCAGGTAGGTTTCCTTAGGAAGAGGCTTGGGTCTATTCTGTGAAGGAGAGGGCAGACTCAAGTAAGGTAATCAATCACCTTGGTTTACCCAGAACTATGGAGTTTCCAAAGACGTGGATGAGACTTTAAGTGTTAGAACTGGAAAATTCTTATGCAAACTGGGATGACTTGGTCATCCCTGATTCAAGAAAACTGATATTGGGGATAGGTTTTGTTATGACCAAAGTTACACAGGAAGCAGAGCACTAGACTGGGAGTTCAAAGGGGCTTAATTGTACTGCCCGTTCTGCTTTTTATTAGCAAGATACTTAATTTAAGGCTTTGTTAAGGCTATAAATCCTTACCTTGCTTATTCACCAGGTTGTTATGCAGACTAAATTAAATTATTCACAAATACAGGGGATTGTAGTAACTATACTCGTGTACTAGGCACATACTACATTGCTTTGGTACAGTTCTAAGGTCAGGAGAGTGTTAATAATTTTAAATTTATGAAATTATGGTGAAGTCTAAGTGAGATTATGTCTAAATAAATTAGTATAATGCTTGTCTTCTATTAAACATTAAATATTAGCTCTGATGATTATATGTGATTGATTACATGTCTTAATTTGAAAATACAGATATGGAAATCCCACACCACCTAATAGCAATGCTATGATATAGGTACTTCTAATAGTGCCATTTTACAGTTAAAAAAATAGTGGCTCAGAGAGGTCAATTGTCTTGGCTAAGTTTACACAGTCACTATGTGACAAGGTTGTTTGTCTCCTGGTCCAACACATTTTACACTTCATTAAATTACCACCCAGTGAAAAGCTTTTTTCTTGAGGGACTAGCCAACATTTTTTTTTTCCTTTTACTCTAGACTACTTTCTTCCTACCTACCTACATCTTCGGTATGATCAAAATCTCTTCTTGGACTAAATAGAGGCCACCAGGAAACATTCTATGGGGTATTTGTTTAGCAATCCTCAGAGAACTTCAGGATCCTTTAGAAAGGCTATAAAACAATTTTAATGTCTACAGGACATCTCTCACAAGAATTAAAGTCAGTAGTATTCTGATAAATGTTTAATCACTGTCTCTGGGAGAGGAGAGAGAAGGGCCCTGATTTGTAGCTTATGCAGATATCCATGTTGTAAATATTTCCACCAGGGTTGATTTAAAACTACCAATGTGATGGGCTTCTGTAAACCAATGCTAGCCAGTACAAGCTAGTGCTTACCCATTCCAGCATACCACTAGAAGCAGAATATTATGTTTGGTTGCTTTTCTGAGTTTATATAAATTCAGTGAGAATTAAAGTCTGGATATTATTCAAGGAGCTTAGTTTTAATATGTGAAAAAGAGAGAGAGAAGAAAGTACAATAAGTTAGGATAGTATGCACTGTGGGACAACTTAAAGGATACCCCAGAAGAACAGAGGAGCTTTTGATTACTGCCTACAACTCCTGGTCTCGCATCCTATAAAACCTCTCAGTAAAGCCAAAGCTAACTCCCATAATAGGGATTAGAAAAACTTTTTTTCTTTTTATGAGCTTTTCATTTTCCTATCAGCTTTCTATTTCAAATACGTTCAAATCTTCAAAAAAGTTACGAGAATAGAACAACGAGCATCCATATACCCTTCACCTAGATTTACCAATTCTTAATATTTTTCATATTTGTTTTATTACTGTTAATTTTTATGAACTATTTGAGAGTTAGTTGCAAATATTTTGACTCTTTACCCCTAAGTACTTGAGTAAGAATTTTTTCAAGAATAAAAACACTCTCCTATATGACTACAGCATAATCATCATATTCAGGAAATATAACATTAAGACAATGTACAGGTATAAGATCTATATTCAAACTTCCCCAGTTATCTCAATATGTCCTTATACCTTTGTTTTGTTTTGTTTTTCTGCAGAATCTAATAAAATATTATGTATCACATATAGTTGTCAGTCTCTTTGGTCTCCTTTAATGTAGAACCCAAAACCCCATATATTTTTTAATGACATCATCATTTTTAAGAGTCCAGGCCAGTTGTTTTGCAGAATGAGTATCAATTTGATTTATCTGTTTATTTCTCATAAAAAATATTAAGGCTAAACTTTTTTTGTTTTCTACAATGCTATATTCTTAGTGCCTCATAACAGTAGGAACATAACGCCATTTTCCCCACCACTGGTAACATTAAGCTTAATTATTTAGTTAGGATGGTATCCAAGGAATTTCTCTTTTACAATAATACTGGTAAAGCTTTGAGTTGATGTGAATATCCTGTTCCTGAAGAAGCTTCTTTATGCTGAAAGTATAAATTATATAATTCACTTCAGAACCATTGGATAAAAGGTCATTTTCCCTAATTAAAGGGAAAAAATAGAAGATAAGATTTATTTTTTAAGAAAATTTGGCACTAAGCCTCTTACCCAAATTCATAAACTATTCACATGACCAGAAATCTTATCTAAATAAAGAATTTCTTATCTAAATTGTGAACTGCTGGTAGAGACATGTCTCAGCCTATACATACTTGTATACCTAGAAAAAGGCCTAGTGCCTAGGCTACAGCAGGTGTTCAAGAAATGTTTATTGAACCAGTTTCGTTTTGTACTGTCTCCATAAAGGAGAAAATAATCTCAAAATGTACTTTGTTTTGTCAACTGGCACCAGATGGAATTGATTTGGCTGCTTAATCACCATTCTTTTCATGAGAAATGACAGAGCTTTCATTTTTCATCCAGGTATTTGGCCTTACCCAGGTGCCAAAGGTTTATTTCTCTCTGATGTAAAAGTCTCTAGTTCCAGCGAAGATGGAGTAACAGGGACTGGATTCACCCTCCTGCCTGAAACAAGTGAAAACCCAGACAAAATAAAAACAATAGTTTTCAGGCATTGGACACCAAAGAACAACAAAGACAACAAAGAACAATGATCTTTGAGAGACAAGAAACAAACAAAGTTAGCCCTATGATTGCCTCAGCTTACTGCCTAGAGAGAGTTTTCAGGCAGTGATGCAGGGAACAGGAACCCAAGCATGGCCAACTGGACAAGGAAAAGGAGCCAAGAGTTAGGAAAACCAAGGCAGCTAGAATTTGCAGGTCACAGTACTGGAGAAGAGAGAGCTGCATAAAAAGAAAAACTCTAAAAATCAGTAGAGTCCCCTTGACTCTTCTGCTGAATACTGATCAACACATGTATATGAAGCCAGGAAAAGGACCACCCAAAAGGAACAGGAGGAATAATCCTCAGAGATTACACAGAACTGAGAATAAAGCCTGTTCCCACTAGCCAGAATTGAATATCACATAATTCACAGAGCATCAGAGTACTCAAAAGAATCTTGCTCGGTAGTGTTGCCAAATTAGTCCTATACTCTAGACCTGCCTAATGAAGTTTGAAAACAAGCCTTGAAAGGATCAAACTGTTTCCAAGTAACTTAAGCTGTGTTCCAGAACAAAGTCCAAGACTATTTATAGATACAAAAAATATCCATCACCCTAAAAGATAAAATTCACATTTGACATTTAATCAAAAACTACCAGACATTCAAAAGAAAAAAATAATAAAGAGAAAAAATAATCAAAACTGACCCAGGAATAGCACAAATGATAGGATTAGTAGGCAAAGACTTAAACAGTTATAACTGTTTTCCATATGTTCAAGAAGCTAGAGGAAAGATTGAACATATTAAGTAAAAACATGTAAGACATTAAAAAGACCCACATAGAACATCTAGAGAAGAAAAGCTCAATATCTGAGATGATATAAAAGTCCATGTAGGCAGTTGAGGGCTTGTATGGCAGCTCCATGATAACCAGAGACCCAGATTTCTTTGGTCTTGTTTCTCTATCATTCTAAATTTAAAAAATATCCCAATTAATGATCCAAAATGGATCCTCTAAATGCAGCCGTCATATTTTCATTTCAATCGGCAGGATTGGAGACTAGGGAAAAAGTATATTGCCCCTCCATTTAAAGACACTTAGAAGTCACATGACATCAGTTTTTTACATTCCTTTGGCCAGGACTTGGTCTCGGGGTCATGTTCATCTGAAAATGAGATCAAGAATTACAGTCTTTATTTTGGGTGGCTACATGCCCAGCTAAAATGTCAGAGTTCTACCACTTAGTGAAGAATGGGGAATCAAAATAAGGGACAATTAACCATTACTTTTAAGTACAAACCCTTATCAATGTAGGAGAGGTTCTGATCCAGTTTGGATAGCATTATGACTCCTAGCTTAAAAGTAATGAAATTATACCTCAATGTTTTTGTTTCTGAAAAATAAAGATCTGATTAATTTGGTTTAAGGTTGGTTGACTTCCAGCCCTCATATCTCCATACATTTTTGAGTTTATCTCAAACAAACTGCCAGAATTGCTCCATTTCCCTAATCAGTGACACCAAGCTAGAGTTGGAGCTTAAAATTTTGTTTAACATATGCCTATGTTTATCCTGGCTAAGAAGCCAGGGTCATTCAGTGTGTTTATGCCCTAGTTCTGAAACAGCTCACTTTCTTTCCTAATAAAGTCACTAACACCTGTAGCTAAAACAGACTTTCACAGGAGCATCCATATTGCATGCCCTGGAACCCCAGTGCCTTCTTTCCACTGGGAAAAAAATTGTGGCGTGTGATAGATACAATCTTTTCTATGTACCATTTAATTCCTACCCAGACTTTCTTTTGGTTGGCCGTATAACTATTCCTGAACCTTAAATAGCTTGGTCATTACAACTCATTGTCATTTTCAACAGCCTTTTGGTATAGTATTTCTGGAGGGTATTATTGCTTTCCTAACACCAAAGTTGAAGCCATACTTTTCAAAAGTAGGTAAGTGGACAAACAATTCATCTGTTTTTGTTCGACAAGAAAGTATTGCTGAAAAATGGCAGTTCTTTAAAGGTTCCACACAAACCAAGTATCTGGCTGACTTACTGAATGTTCCTACAGAAAATTTTGCACTAGTTCTGTGTGCTGTCTTGAGCAATTCAGACCAAAAAGATCTTGAGGAATTCATGCCTGAGTACTTTCCATTTTTTAATAGCTTTGGTTGCTTTAACAACCTTCTGCTCTGACACTACAGTGTAACAGGTCCACTTTTCCCCCATATAAGCTCTCTCCTCCTGTAATCAAACTGCTTCTTTATTATTAGTATCACCACCATAATTATTCTTTTTACCAAATAATAGTGATTTTTGAAGTATAACATTCATGGGAGTTTTGTACAGAAAACTAACAATATAGAGAAATGCTTTAGCATAAAAGTTTGGGATGCAACTTACAGTATTGATTTGGACTCCAGACCGTGATCTCAGGGGAAGATTCTTTCCCCTTGAACTTACCTACTGTGAACCTGTCTACAGAGGTCACAATGGAATGGATTCAATAAACACACTCACTGACCTTCTGTGCCCTGCTTAATTTGATTTCTCTTTGGGCATCCAGTAGATTCAGAGTATATATCATCTGGGCCACTTGGGAAAGAGCAGATGGTTGTTCACTTGACAAAGTGCTATTTGTCAGATAAAATTTTGTTTTCAGTAAAACCTTGCTATTTGGATAAAATGGAGGGTAATGGTAGAGTGCTGATATAAAGGGAAGATAACTCATGGGATTGGGTAGAAGTTTTCACCCAATAAGAGATGGATATTAAAAGGTTGTTTTCAAAGTTAAGGTGAGAAATCAACCTTTGTTAGGCATAGAGATGTGTTTGAAACTTGATGCTTTATGAGCTCTGAAAAGTAGAACTTTGTTCCATTTATTTTAACTGACCCCTCATTGACTATGACTATCAAAAGATTGAAGTGAACATGAACCTATCAATGCCTATTAACACTGTAAATTACAATCATTTGGTAGCTGGGTGCTGGTCTTTCTGACTCCTCTTTTTTATTGATTCAGAAAACATAACATTCTTTAAACTGGTTGGCTCCAGATCTGTGAAGTGTTCGGATTCAAACTGTGAATTGCTTCAGAGGAGTCAAAACAGACCTTTTCTTTGGCTTTTAAGAAAAATCTTGTTGAAAGTTTTATCCAATAATATACAAAAGGACAATTCAGCTTTAGGTCTTTGTGTCTTCCTTTTCAGTGGAATGAACCTAAAGCACAAGAGCTATCTGTTCTCTCTCTACCAGTCAGGCAAGGCAATAGAGTAGTATTAGCAGATCAATAAATATAACATTAAATCTATTGGAAGCATTACAGTTCTTTCTGTCTGTATTTTGAGCTTTTTCATCTCGTTCACATATCTCCAGTGTAGCTCCTCTTCAGATGTTGTCATTTGTATAACTGGAACATCTTTTCAACAGCAAGTTAGTATCTAACAATCTTTCTCTTCCAGCACCCTCTATTAAATAGGTTCTACCTTCCTCCCAAGTGCTTTTTTTTTTCTTCATGGGAGTATTGTACAGCAAACTAACAACCTAGATAAATGCTTTTGTGTAAGAGTTTGGGATGCAACTTACAGTATTGATTTGGACTCCATATTATGATCTGATTGCCACTTTGTATGCCATTGTCATGGTAGATTTTAAAGGTTTCTTTAAGTGCTCCAGCTATAAAGCATCGTGTCCTGCTGTTCCCTGTAATGGATGTCAGATCACACAATAGTTGGCTGTAGGTACTAAAGAGGATATAATGATAGTCTTTGAGACTTGTTTCCCTCCCAGAATTTTATAGGGCCTATGGCCAAAAGAGGATGTTCGTCTTAAGGTACAAATACCCCAGGGCAAACATTCTCTTTGAACCAATAGGTACATAGCAAGTTTTTCTGAACACCAGTTAAGAGTACTGCAGCGAGCTAGGTACTGGAGAATAAGTCATTGACAACTATATATCTACATCTGGTAGTCACACTTGTAGCCTTTAAGTCAGCCTTCCCTGTCCCCAGAGGTATAAAACTGTCTCTAAAGTGAGTGGCGTTAATAAAATTTTTTACCAAATTAGAAATATAAAATGGGCATGACATTGTCTTCATCTTGGATGATGTTCTATTTTCAGCTTAAAGAAGGGAAAAATATACATTGCAAAATCTAAGAGTAAACTGTACACCGTATGAACCATTAAATGTTAGAGTTGGGAAGGACCTTTAGTTATCACCTCATACAACTGTGTTTCAAACCGTGGGCCCTCAAACCCTCAGATTCAGCAGAGTGCTTCAAAGGCAGTCTCTCTGTCCTTCTTGCCTCCATCCCTTTCATCCAGTGGCTCAGATTTTGTTTGTATAATGGAGATTCCATAGCTTTCAAAAAATTTACAAGCCATAAATCTAGTCCAACCCTCTCATGTTACAGATGAGGAAGCAGAGCCCCAGAAAAGGGGAGAGAATTTGGTTGTGGGTCTGTAGCCAATTAGAAGCTGCAACCCTCAGTTTTTCTGATTCCAGTGATCCATTTCCCTATGCCACCTATCAGCCTAGCAGCTTACACTTCTAAAAATCAGAGTGGCCAGATGTCTTTGGAAGAGCCACTTGTTCCAGGAGCAAGAAGATGTTGCCTTGGGATATCCTGAGCCAAGTGCTTAAGTCCTGAGTTACTCTAGGCCAGAGAAAGGAGAGATCAGTAGGTGATATTGTTCGGGCTAAGAGTATCTAGCTGATAGAATTGTGAAAATTAATTGAGATAATATGTGCAAAGAATCTGATACATACTAGGTGATAAATAAAGGGTAAACCTTAGTAATATAGCTATATCTTTGGAAAGAAAGTGGTATATTTTATTGATGTGGCTCCCAATTATAATATAGGCAAATAAAATGAGAATCAGAATCCAGGTCTGGGATGAGTTAACCTGGTTTACCAAATGAATGCCAATTTCATATATATAATTTGATGGAGTCAAGGCACTGCCTTCACTTCTCAGGGAGCCTGGCAGGGTTTGAAAATACTAGTGTGCCCCACTTCTCCAGGACAGATAGCTAAACAGAAGGTGTGGTACTAGGTTTTTTTTAAGTGCAAGTCTGAAAAATACTGTTTTACCTCTCACAATCTGATTGTCATTATATAGAGGAGAAAGGTAATGTTCTTAGATAAATTCAATTATCAAAAAATCACAAATGAAATTTCCTCACTTGGTATTAATATGCTAATACATCACTACAAAGACCTAAACAGGAAGAGCACTCTGTTTTTAAGAAATGGCTTGAGAAGCATCACTGATGTCATTGCCTGGTTTTATGGAGTATGTGTTTCATATTTAGTGTCTGTGACTTGGGCTGAGGAATATTCCAAGGTAAGGCTTACACTTCCCCTTGGATTAAACCCCCTGTTCTCTCAATTGCTTTATCTCATCTGAGCAATGGTCCTGACTTATTAGAGGTTAACCAACTTATCCCAGATTTCCCAGCTAGAAAGTAGCAAGAGCCAGGAGTAGGACCTAAGCATATGATCTTAGAGTTTGAGAGCTTAACCCCTATACTCTATTGCTCAGGAATTTCAAAAGCAAGAGAGATCACCTCATGGCTGATGGGATCAGGAATGAGTTTTCAGAGGAAATATCAATTGGACTTAAAGGATGAGTAAGATTTTTATAGAAATGAAGCAGTGGAGTAGTATGAGTGCCATACAGATAGAAAATCACAGGGTAAAATGTGGGTCAGGATACTTAGTTGGGCTTGAATGTAGAATCATTTGAAGAGGGTATTAGAAGGTGACTTTTTAAACAGCATTGGGATTATGTTATGGAGGATCTATTTTGACAGGATTAATTTATGCTTAGCTCAGTGAGCAATTGAAAGTTCTTCCTTTTTCCCTTATTCTTTCTTTCTTTTCTTTCTTTTCTTTCTTCCTTTCTTCCTTCCCATTTTCCTCCCTTGTCTCCTAAATAATATAAATGTTTCATAGAATAAAAATTAATATCTAAAAAATACCATCTGAAAAACCCTCAAAACAGATTATGCATGTTAACATCTTCCAGACTTTACTTTTATGCAAATATATACATATAAATAATTCCATATTGTGGAAGTCAGAATTCTAAGATACTTGCTCCTTATCCATAAGTCCTGTATAATCAATCCCCCTTCCCTTGAGTGTGGCCAGACCTATAAATATGATGTTCTGTCATTCCTTTAATTAAGTTTGTATATATGATGAAATAATTATATCTGTAATTATGTTACATTATATAAGAATTTCAGTTGGCTTTGAAGAAGAATCTGTGTTTTGAGAGGGCCATGTGGCTAGGACCTGAGAGCAGCAGCTAGGAGCTGAGAGTGACCCCTTGCAGTCAGCTAACAAGATATCAGGGACCTCAGTCCTAAAACCACAATGAACTGAATTCTGCCAATCATCAGTGAGCTTGGGTCAGAGCCCTGTCTGTAACTGTGATTTCAACTTGGTGAATGTATTAACTATATTTTTTTATCTTCTGTATGCTTGATGCTTTGGCATCTGGGGCTTGCTATCTGGGGAGATACTGCCCCTCTCAGGGCTAGCCAGATCTTAGAGAAAATAAAGGGAGACTTTCATATGCAAACTAACCAATATAGACCTCATGTCTGAACCACCCCATCTATCTGTCTGTTATACTCCAGGAAGCAATATTCATCTGCCCTAATCATTCCAGGCCCCAGTACCAGACAACTAGTAACAGCTCCTATATCCCAGAGCCCTCTTAAATTATTCAGACTAACCAATCCTAAACTTGCTTACTCTACTTTGCCTTGCTTTGCCCATGGACACTGCAATAAAGGCTGTTGCCCATGTGCTTCCCTCATTTTTTCTGCCTCCTGACAGATTTTGGTGCTTCCCTATGTTGCATACTGTGCTCCTCCTTTTGAGACCTGTAGTAACAAATTATCTTTTCAATGGCTATCATCCCCTGACCTGTTGACCTCACCATACCTGACACTGATAATAAGACCTACATCTTAAAATAGTGAAAGATCCTTAGCAACAGTTAAATTATTCTCCAACTCCTGGCCTATAGAAACTGTGACAATAAGTTTGTGTTGTTTTAAGCCACTAAATTTAAACTAAGTTTGTGGAAATTTGTTATGTACAATACAAAACTAATACACATATAAAATTTAGATTTAAACATACCATATTCTTCTCTAACCACTAATTTTTCATTTACTATAGGATATGTATGTTCATGTATATAGATAGATAGATAGATAGATAGATAGATAGATAGATAGATAGATAGACAGATATAAATAAGTATAAATACAGGTATAGATATGTACATAGATATGCCATTGAAAGAACTTGGGTAAGGGAATAAAACACTTGGAGCTGAGAATTTAAACAGTAATAAAATGTGGTATAGTTGAGAGAAGCAGAGGTGGGAAAAACCTGGCAAGAGATTATCTAGATTAGCTGTTCTCAACCTCAGAATCACCTAGAATAATTTTTAAAATAGTGATACCTGAGATTGAATAACTGCAAAGATTTTGGTTTAATGATCTGGAGTACAACATGGATATTTAATGTTTTCAAATTTCCCCAGAATGATTCTAATACACAGATTGCCAAGTTTGAGAACCTCTAGCAGATTGAGATAGAGAATGCCATCTTGAATTAAAGTGTTCTTATTGAAATAGAAAGGGAGGGATGCATGAAAAAGACACTGCTGGGGGAAACACACACACACACACACACACACACACACACACACACACACACACACAAATAACCCAGCAGTAAGAAGACCAGAAATCCTCTTGCTTATCTTTTTGTTGTTGTTGTTGTTGTTTGTTGTTGTTGTTTGGTTGGTTTCTAATTAGCTTTCCACTCATCTTATTAGTATCATTAGGATAATTTTCATGGGGAGACAGAAACCTGAGGCTGGCTCTGCATATATAGAGTGGTAGAAGAGTTGAGGAAGCCTCAAGGAGCATTATATGCAAAGAAAATGGTTTAAAGCAATTTTAAAGGTGAGAATTAGTATTCCAGGTGCCAGCCTGAATGAAGTTGGTGGTTGACACAGAGAATGACGTTTAACAGCACTGCCACACAGATCCTTTGACGTCATAAGGAACCAGGAGGTATTCTCATTCCTTGAAAAGAAGGGGAATTAATCGATTTTTTTCACAGCAGTAGGTAAGGAAGATGACCTGACTGTAATGTAAAAAAAGTCATAGAAACCTAAAAGCCAAAAAGCTTAAAAGCTGTTATAGTTAGCAAAGCATGAGAGAATGGAGCCTAACATTGGGCAGAGCAGTGAAAGGGGAGAGAAGCAGGACAAATCAAGATATGTTTCTGAAGAAATGGCGAATTTAAAAGACCTATTCAATATGGTAGCAAAGGATGAGAAGGGTTGCAAGCTTTGGGCTTGGTAAGATGGTAGTAAGGAATTTGATCAAAAAGTATCTATATTGGCATTGTGGTTAGAGGAAAAGCAAACTGGTTTATTACATTTTAGGTGTTCTTGGGTGTCACTGAAGGAAGCTAGATAATAAAGGAATTCATCCACTCTAGACTGTTCTCTTGCCCAAGGTGAATGGATGAGAGATGGTTTTCACAAGAGAAACATGGTATAAATAACGTGCTTTAGAGTATTTTACTTGCTTCTCACTCCCTACAAATGGAAGAACTCCCTTTGGACAGTTGCATAAAGTGAGAATTAGCAATCCCAGCTGCCAATAAAGAGAGTACACATTTTTTCCCCTTTATAGACCCCCAAGGTGGAACTTTCTGGGGGTATATCTCATTGTGATTCATATTTTTGGCTGTGGTTCAAGCCTTGGATGTGACATGTAAGCTGGTCACTTGTAGCTGGAGCAGCAGATGGTCTTTCCTCCCTGCCTTAAATGGCCATATCTGCTCTGTATTCTTAAGTGTAGAAATAATTTATTCTATTCTTCTGAGCCCAGTTAATATTACTTCTCAAAATACCTCTGCCTGTGCTCTTATATTTACTTATACTTTTCTTGACAAAGTCTTCTAAATTTCCCTTCTGATATTTATTTTATTGGTAGAAATACTGGCCTGATCTAAACTCTAAGGTAAATTGTAAAGGATAGGAGTATCCTTAGTCATACCAATGAGATTTTTTAAATACAAGTGTCCCCCTCTCTTGGGGGAGTTTTGTACCAGAAACAACTGTGTGAGATTCTTCTCTCTATCAAGGGTTTATTGGTTAATGAGAACTATAGCTGGTGTGGTTTTCCTGTGTTTAGCTTTTGGAACTCTCAGAGACAGTTGCTTGGAATAGAGAGCGACAGAATTATTGCCCAGCAAGCCTGCTGGCCACAGCCCACAAGGCTCCAACAAAATTTATGAATTTTATGACTAATTCAGTAACAGAACAAGTATTTGAAGAGGCAAAGTGAAGAACTTTTGGCATCCTATTCTACTATCTGAGGAAGTCCGCAAGGCTTCTCATTAAGTGTTTCTTTTTTATCTCCTTTCACACTAAGCTTTCTTAAGTATCTGAATAGGAACTCATGGGCAACCATGGCCTCAGGTTGAGGTCACTGGAATGAAACTTTGGGATTAGCTTCCCTAGTTTTCTAGTTACAAAGAGATCCCTTTCAGTTAAATCCTGCAGTAACATAACATGACCAAATTCCACTTTACCCTAGCATTACAACCCTTCAAGCTACTTAGCCACTCTTAAAACAGTCCATTGCATTTATATAAACCTCATAAATTTTGAGAAAGTACTCTCATATATAACATTTGAGACTCATATTACCTCTATGAATTATCATATCAATTAATTATCACTGTGTAACAAACCACCCCAAAACTCGGTGGTTTAAAACAACATTTATTATTTCTTTCCAGTCTGTAGATTTGCTGGGCATTGGCCAATCTAAGTTGGGCTTTGTCAGGAGTCTGTGGCAAGCTGAAGGTTGCTTGGTCTAGGCTAGATGTGGTTGTGCTTCACACATTCCTCAACTTCGTCCTAGAACCATGGGGTATTTTCATGGTTAAGGAAGAGATACATGAATAAGAAGAAACAATAATGCCTCTTAAGCCCTGGGCTCATAACTGGCTCACTGTTACTTCCACATCATCAAATTTGGCAAAGCAAGTTATATGATCAAACCCAGAGCCAATGTATAAGAGATATACTCCACCTCTTTCATGGAAGAAATGAGTCAAATGGCACAGACAAAGGAAGGGGCAAAGAATTGGGTCAATAATGCAATCTTCCATGGGTAGGTAGGGAAGATATAACCGCTCTCATTTTACAGATGAGGAACCTGAGACCCAGAGAGCTGAAATGATCTGTCCAAGGTCACATAGAAAATTTGGGCAATAGTGGAATGCAAACCCAACTCTCTTGTCATTTAAACTTCTCTGCTTTTTGCCACACTGAATTCCATGATTCCATAACATATGCCCTATCAGCTAGTTAAAGTTCCATGGTTTTTTCTCTTCAAAGATGAATCTTCATGGCCTGGTCCTTTTTTCTGTTGTTCTCCTTATGCCTTTGGGATTTGCCCCATGTTATCACAGTCATCATCATCTATTTTTCCATTTGGACTTGATTGTGGGTAGAAGATGGATGAAATTCCCCCCTAATGAAGCACACCAACACAAATTATCCTTTCCCTGAAACAGATATAGCAATCTCTACTTTTTTAATTTAAAAAAATATTTTTAAAAAATCCAAAGTCACATGATAGTTGGACCAAAATGACCTTAAATCCCAACATACTATGTTTTTTTGAAGAATGGGAGTATTATAATCACCTGAAATATGTCAACATGCTTATTGCTGACCCTGAGCTTCACTTAAATGCTAGTTTTCTCTTAGCCCCTCCCTGTCTGCCTTTAGTGGCCCTCAAACTGTGAATCTACCTCATCCTTCCCAGTCTGATCTGGGTAAAATCTTAATCCAAGCTTCTCAAACCTAGCCTGAAGAGATTTTAACTGATATCTCTGATATAGCCTGCAAGAATTTTTTAGGTATGAGTCTCTTTGGCAACCCTAAGCCTCTGGTTTTTGGTACAAGTACACTCCTAAATTTGGCATTCTAAAGATAGATGGTAAGATCTGACCTTAAATTCTCTTCTGTGTTTCTGGGCAACATGCACTGATAGTGTGTTTGCTTCACATGAACCTTCTGGGCAGAGGTCTAATGACCCTAGTCTCTAAAAGCTCCTCTCTTTCCCTTAATACAGTTCTTTTTCCTGGACTTTTTTTTCCTGCAGCATAACTTCCAGAGGCTGGTTGATATGACTGTCTGGCTCTACCATTCAGTGAGGCTCTCACTAATCTCTTTTGATTTTTAAGAGCTAATGTGGCTTAGCTATGACAAGGAGACTGAGTTCTGATCTCTTTCTCTATACTTTCATGGATGACTGAAAGACATTATTTGCAGTGATTTCTGGAGGCAGAAGTTGAATGAGTGGCATCTGTAATGGCAGAACCAAGAGAGAATGATGATTGTCTTTAAGCCTTCAGAGGTGATTAATAAATACAGAGAGAAAGAAAATAGGGAAAAGGGGGGAAGGGTTCTGCTGAAAAATAAAATAGCTGCTGCTGATAAAGAACCTCAATAAATTCAAACAGTGTCTGCTTTTGTTTTTTGATTATCTTTCTGGTTCATCTCTAGGGAGAAAGAGCTGTACAACTACCATATCAGAGGGGGTAAGGAAGCAAAGAAGTCTAGCTAGGGACACACTATAGATTTTTTGCTTCCTGCTTTGGAACGATCCACCATTGGACTATGAAGAGGAAGCAAAGAAGCAGCTGGCAGTGTAGCACCACATGCTATAATTCCTGACTTGCTTGTCTGATTTTCTGATAGTTGGCAAAAGTATACTAGTAATAAATATGGGCTCTAGAGTTAGACTATCTGGGCTTGAATGTTTTTCTATGTGTGACATTTGGCAAGTTTTTAAACTCTAAATTTTAGTTATTTTATCTGCAAAATGGCTTTAATGTATCCTATTTCATATAGTTGGAAGGATTAAATAAAATAATGTTTAATAAAGTGTTTGGCACAATAATAGGCATATAATAAGGACTAAATAAATATTAGCTATTGTTAATATTAGCTGATACACATTTGGGGGAAGAATTTCAAGAAGGAATTGAGACTACATGGTATCCATTGTTTCTTTTCTAGTAAACTCTTTGAAATATAATAAAAGCTCCTCTTACTGGTCTCTACTTAACTGACTTGGTAGATTAAGTTAATGCTTTTTCTTTCCTCCTGAAATATATACTGACAATGCTCAGGACACAAGGAAAGCTCATGTGCAATAAGCTGCCCTCTGGTTGACCCTTATACTTCTGCTCCATGTGTTGAGTTGACACCAAAAATTAGTTATTATGTCACCAAACCCCTTTATGCAAGTTGTATTTGCTAATATAATTAACTTAATGCAGTATAAAATGGAAGCCACTGTTTCCATAAAAAAACTAAATTCAATGTTTTGTAAACTTGATAAAGAAAAGTTGCTTTTAACAACTGCCCTATAGGAGCAAAAAACAAAAAAAAAACTTTGAAACTGGAAGTCAAATATGATGCATTGGTATGTAATTTATGAAACAAAGAGTCTGAAATTCCAGTTAGAGGACCCACATTTAAAAAAATGGCCTTAGCCATACATTACATCACCAAATTAGTAAGTGAATATACATTTTTATGTTTGGGGTTGAAATAAAATGCTTAAAGACCATATATCTTATTTTATATGTTTCTTCACTTTAACCAATCAATTACTTGTTCTGTTAGTGTTATACAAGAGAACTACTGTGTGGTCAATGTACTGTGTTAAGTATTTTATATGATGTGGACTTGCAAGAAGGGAGCACTTCTAGTAAAATGTGTTTACCAGTTTTATGGATGGAAGCTTGTAGTAGGCAGAATAATGCCTTCTTCCTCACAAAGATGTCCACATTCTAATCCCCAGAACATGCTATGTGTTATGCTATGTGTCACAGAGGAATTAAGGTTGCAGATGGAAGTAATGTTGCTAATCAGTTGACTTCAAGATGGGAAGATTATCCTAAATTATCCAGCTTGGCCCACTGTATTCACAAAGGTCTTTACAAGTGGAAGAGGGAGGCTAA
Organism: Macroglossus sobrinus; assembly: GCA_004027375.1. Lineage (NCBI taxonomy): Eukaryota > Metazoa > Chordata > Mammalia > Chiroptera > Pteropodidae > Macroglossus > Macroglossus sobrinus. The sequence continues at coordinate 10,240 of PVKZ01001052.1, read as the reverse complement.
AAAAAAAGTGTCGTAGTGATGTGAAGAGAGAAAGACTTGACCAATTTTGCTTGCTTTGAAGATGGAGGAATGGGCCATGAACCAAGGAATGTGGGCAACCTCTAGAAGCTAGAAAGGAAAAGGAATGGATTATCTCCTAGAGCTTCCACAAAGGAATGCTTTTCTGCCAACACTTCGATTTTAGCCCAGTGAGACTCATTTTAGACCTACAGAAGAGTAAGATGATAAATATGTATTATTAAGCTACTAGGTGTGTGGTAATTTGTTACAGCAGTGATAAGAAACTAATGCAGAAATTGAGCCAAGATGATTACAAACAACACATTATATTTACTAACTTCTACCACCCCTACAAATGTGCTCATAGGAAAACTAAGCTTTTCATACTTTCAGGTATTTTAGACACAAGATTTACACTTAATATCTGGGTCTGGTCTTAGAAGCCCCATATTTACTAAGTTCCCACCAAGGCCACATTGGTGAACAGCATAGTTATAGATCTATCTTCATGAAGCTCTCAGGCTATTTTCATTATCTCTTCACATTTCAAAACCTATACTTTGCGGGAAGGAAGTTCTCAACATCTTCCCATTTGTGGACTGAGGAACACCTAGCTTTTGCTAATTTGTAAAACAGAATATTTAAGCCATTATTAACATCATTCTTCCTCTAATCCTTTTCCTCATATTCCCTTTGATTTGTGATTCTGGTATCTCCTCTGTCACCCATTCACCCATCCCACAAAGTGATTTTTCAGAATTCTATTATTATGGTCTTTCAACATCAAAATACCAGCAACAAAACATATTTCCACTGAAGAAAGAGAAGGGTGGGTCCCTCACGCTCCAACTTCTTATGTTTATTTTCATTTTAAACTTTCTACTTTATTCAGATGTTTTCCTCCACCCAAAATAAACCACCTCATTAACTCCAAGTCTCTTCCATTCATCAGATCCAGCTCATGCCTGCCTTCAACATGCCCCCTCCAGCAATAGTGGCTCACCTTTTTGCCTATACAGTACATATAGTTTTGAGTCATGCTTTTATTTATTTATTTAGGTGAGGCAACCCTTGGTTGGCCTCACAGATTGCAAAGACATTGTCAGCTTACAATCTCTTATTTTTTTTTATGCCTACAGCACCTGGTCTTCCTAGGTGGTTTCTGAGTCATGTTTTTGTGTCCTTATTATGTATGCCATTTTGTTCTCTATTACATGTGGAATCTGTCTTTTATTACTTCCATGATTAGAAACCTTTTCAATTGTTTCCTACTGCCCTCAGAATAAAGGCCAAACTCTTTATCATAGCACTATGAGCCATCATGATCTGGTGGCCCTGTCTTCATCTCCACATTCTAGTGCCATTCTCCCTCTCCCCATCTGTCTTTGTCCACTTGGGCTGTTATAACAAAAATACCATAGACTGGATGGCTTATAAGCAATAGAAATTCATTACTCACAGTTCTGGAAGCTGGGAAGTCAAGATCGAGTCACCATCAAATTTGATGTCTGGTGAGAGCCCACTTCTTAGCCACCTTCTCGCTGTAGCTCACAAAGTTGAAGGGTGAAGTTCTCTGGAATCTCTTTCATAAGGGAATGCATCACATTTGTTAAGGCTTCACCCTTATGAACTAATAGGCTCCCAAAGGCCCCACCTACAAATACCATCATCATTGAAAGAGTGGGTTTCAACATATTATTTTGGAAGGGACATAAACATTCTGTCTATAGCACTATTCTCAACAGCCATTCCAGTATCCTCAAATGTATCATGTTCTCTTCAACTTCTGGGCCTTTAAAATGCTGCATCTTACTGAAATCCATACCATTATCTATTTTTTTCTCCTACTCCTACCCTCATCCTCTTAATCTGGTTTACTAAGCCTCCACTTGACAACAAAAAAAAATCACTTTTGATAAAATCACCTCTGTATTAGGCCTCCCTTGATAGTATCTTCCCTTAGACATATAATCCTTTAGCACCATGAATTTTTTTTATAGTCCCTTACAATTCTTTGGAGCGTTTAATGACTTAAAATTACTTGGACTTCTGTCTTCCTCTAGATATAATTTCCATGTTTATTGAAATAGAGAGTGAGTGGGTAAATTAACTAGTAAATGAATGAATGATTTTGTAGTCTCAACTCTTTAAATAGTTAACTATGTTTCCTCAAACTAAATATAAGCTTAGTGAAGGTAGGAACTTTGTCTATCTTTTTTTTCTTGCTTGTACTTACATTGCACAATTCCAATATATATTTTTCCAAAGTATATTTTTCCAATTATAGTTGGTATACAATAATATATTAGTTTCAGTTGTACATCATAGTGATTAGAGATCTATATAACTCACAAAGTGAATGCCCCACTAAGTCTAGTACCCCCCTTACATATTTTTTACAACATTGTTGACTTTTCCTTATGCTACACTTAATATCTCCATGTCTATTTTGTAGCTATCTTTTTGTACTTCTTAATCCCTTTGCCCTTTCTCACCATTCCCCCATCTTCCTCCCATCTAGTAGCTCTCAAAATTTTTTCTGTATATATGAGTTTGTTCTCGTTTTTGTTGTTGTTGCTGTTTAGTTCTTTATATTCCACATGTACATGAAATCATGTGATATTTGTCTTTCTCTATCAGATTTATTTCATTCAGTGCAATATCCTCTATGTCCATCAAGGCAATATCTTTCTCCATTCCCTTCCTTTTAGTTTGAATGTGTCTTTAAATTCAAAGTGAGTCTGGAAAATATGCAAATCCAACTTATGGAAAAATATACCAAATAATCTGTTTGGATGTGACCATCCTACAAACCAATAGATTAACCCTGTTTAATAGCCAGGCCTATTCAGTTTTAATTTTCCAGACAAGTAGATATTGTTTCCAGAAAACTAAAGAATGATGATAATCCTGCACTAAACATTTAATCTACAATTACCACATGGTGGGCTAGAGGTGGTGTCTTGTTGAGTCTGAGTCAGGAGGCTGAAATCTAATTCTATTTTTGCCACCAACTGACTTTATAACTTTGTATAACTCCCCTCCTTCCTTCCAGCTCCAGTCTTTAACTCACCCTATAAAATTAAGAAGATTAGACTGAGTACTTTTTAGGATTCCTTTTAGTTCTAGAGCTCTATGTATTTTACTGTGTTTTTGTTTCTTAGAAATTGATCATGTACATATTGCAAAAATTAGAAAGGAAAAATAAGTTTAATTTTAAATGTTGTCAGATAATTGCTTTAATTGTTTGATACTGGCTGCCTAGAACACTATGTTGAGAATTCTGAGGTTAAGTCCATATTCAGCAAGAAAGAATGCCAAAGACAAAGGAACAGGTGGGGGAATGATGGCTTTCATGCCATGGATTTGCCATCCCAGGCATAAATAGCACCACTCAGGCAACTGGATCATACTAGTTAGAAGCCTCCACTGTAACTAACTGAACTGAAGTTTAGTATTTTTTCAAATACAAAACTTATCATGAATAAGTTATACACTAAGAACTATGATAGAAAATCTTGGCTAATAAATGCCTATTATTATTTAGTTATGTTACTACCTGTATTAATAATTAATAATAATATTTAATATTATTTACCATATCAAGACAAATATTGTAAATTTGTAAGCCATAAGGGCAAATCCAGGAATGGCCATAGCACTGTTTTTAATTCAGACAGATCAATAACCCTCTGCAGTCAATGTTATAGGATATAGATCAATAAACTATTAAATGGCAAAGAAACATTTTGCAAATTAAGTAAATAAGCTTTTCTCATATGAAGAATATTTAACCAATGTAGAATTATGAAAGCTGTCTGTGCAATCTGCTGTGTATGCCTTAGAATGCCCTACAGTGATACTCTTTTCCCCACTTACCATAGTGTGACTAAAAGAATGATAACATTTCAGAAAGAAAAAAAGAGGAAATTAGTACCATGGCTTGCCACCCCTTCTGCTTTTTAGGGAAAGTAAAAAGAAGTCAGGAGTTGTGCATTTTGAAAACTTTAACACGTCAAAGAAATATTTGATCATATCCCACCTACCACATCAGAGAAAGAGCATTTCCACTGAGCAGTGTTTATCAACCATTTCTTAAATCTTCCCCAAATTAGAAACCATCATCAGCACAGATAATGGCCTTCTATAAATAGATAGACGGTACCATTGCTAATCATCTAGCATTGTGATGCCTTATATGGTAGATACTAATCACATGTGGCTATTACATTTAAATTAATAAAATTTAAAATTCATTTCTAAGCCACATTGGCTACATTTCAAGTGCTCATATATGCATGTGGCTAGAGGTCACCTTATTGGACAGCACAGACATAGAACATTTCCATTATAGTAGGAAGTTTTAGTGGATGGTACAGCTCCAGAGAAGTTAAACAGAGCAGCTGTAGTGGGTAGGGGTTTCAAAATGGCTTAGAGAAAACTTCCATGAAAATTTAGAGCTAGAAGCAGTTGTAAAAATTCAAACTGGTATCTTTTATTTTATAGATGAGGAAACTGAAACCCAGAGCAGGTCTCACAGCTAATTAGCAGGGTTGAGACTAGAACCAAGGTTTTTTAATTCTGAGGCCCCTGCTCATTCCTTGATCCTGGTAATATACCAAGAATATTTTCCTAGTTAATCTACTAGCTCAGCTCTCTCCAATATTAGTAGCTCCTGTCCAGTAGCCAGATGTTCCCATCATCTCCTCTCTGCTACTTTAGAGAAAATATCAGGAGAACACTGAACAAGGTTGGAGGTGAGGAAGGAATATGCAGTTATGCAAGTAAATACCTAGCTCCAGAATTAAAGAGTAAACATTCCAACTGATGTATAAATATTTAACTAAAATCACACATCTGGGCCCCAAAGAAGGGGGGTTGTTCTTGGCATTTACAGTTAAAATGGATAAATCCCCTGACTCAATGTTAATACTAACCTTTCTTGAATGTGAACACATCCTAGGATATTCCACACTAAGTGTAAATGTATGGTAACAGATTATTCATTGAATAGCCAGCTCTTGGCAAAAATACAACCGTCTATTCTCAGAGCACATGGATAGGGACATTGCATCAGCAAGGAATCTGTTGGGTCCTATTTTCTATGGGTGGAGAAGGGGAAAGGAAATAGTCTTGCTTACAAGGATAATTAGGCTGTCCTCCAGAGGTTTGGTTGTTGGGACTCATTTGGATGGGTTCAAGGCTAGATCCAAAACCTTTCATGGCGATTCTAGGATGATACATTATCATTGGCTGCCATTCCCTTGACTACCCCAGGACTATAGAAGTAACTAGGCCCCAGTTCATTACTTCTCAAAGGACTCACATTGCTTTTTTAAACAGGTTACTTCTGCAAGGAAGTTCAGAAATGGAAAGTGCAAGGTAATGCCAACTTGCATTAACAAGAAGAGTTAGTCTTCTAAGCCTCAGGCTCTCTTTGTGAGATTCTATCTACCTTTCTCCTTTGATATAATTTTTCAACCAAGACAGTCCTGGCTCTCCCTTCCTAAGAGTATTGGAGGCATCAGGGCCTTAATGTAGAAGTTCTATCTATATTTTTATAAAAGGAGATCCCAATGCAGAATGTTTAAATCAAACACATTAATCACTAATGATAGAAATGCAAGCCTTAGTGAGGAAATAGATGTAATTAAAAAAAACATATTGAAAATGAAGGGGGGCTCCTGAACCACAAATCTCACCATCTCTGGTGTGACCATCCCTGCAATGGCTGACTCTGTGATTGGCTGTCTTACATAACTAATATGAGTCAGAGAAACATAAAGAAAATGCTTATAAGGAATCATATCTATTCCACTTGCTTCAAAAAGGACCAGCAGGATGATAGGGTTCAGGGCATGCTACCCAAAAATATGGCACCTTAGCATATTAAATATTTTATGCTGAAGGAGTTTGAGAAAACAGCAGAAGTGGAAGTTCACTCTGATCTTTCCCCAAGTCCTCTCTCCTGATACATGTCACAAAACCCTCCTGTGAGAGGATCCCTCTCTGCACCTGGAGGAAAGGAGCATCCTTGTCTCTGAAGACAAAGCGACACCAAGAAGAATCTGAACAAACAGGATTTGCTATGTTTCTCCTAGTCTACTACATGTAACTCATTCTTCTTAACCTATTATATCATAGCTCCTTGACTGCTCACTCTTCATAAAAATACATGTCTTACTGTTTCTTCAGGCCTTTATTTCTTTATGAAGGCTCCCTTGTCGTGTAAACTTATATTAATTATATTTGTATGCTTTTCCCCAGTTAATCTGTCTCCATCAGTTTAATTTTCAGACTCAGCCAGGGGACTTTAAGAGGGTTAAGGAAAACTTTCTCCTTCCCCACAAAAGGCAATCATGGATAGATAAACTGTTATTTGTTCCTGCTAATTCACAGTGAGGGCTTTACAGACTTCTAGCTTTAAATACAACTTTATCTTTATAAAGACTCTGTCCCTTAAAAGCACCAATTGCCCTATTTTTCATTTGATTATCTGAAACCAATTTAAATAAACCATCAACAAAAAAACTTTCTTTACAAAGGCAGAAGGTATTGGAATCTACATATTATGAACACCTATATATTCAATAGCTGTTTAAAATAAAATGAGTGTGACTGCAACCAATGTTTACTAAGTCCAGGAAGACTAATATGGACACCACAACTATCATAAATGATAGATTCTAATAGGTAAACAAGGTTTGGAAAACGGAAGCAATTCCACCACCTAACATCAAACCAAAGTGCTAGATTTTCAGGGACTAAATCTATAGGAAAAGAAGATGAAATCCACTAGATGAGGTTCTCAAATGAGAGTCCTGCATCATACTTCTTAGAGCAGTGATTCTCAGTTTTAGCTGCACATTAGCATCATTCAAGTTCCACAAAAGAGTCTGATTTAATTGATTTGGAGTTGGACCCAGACATCACTGTTTTTAAAATGTTTCCCAGGAAATTGTGATATACAGTCAGGGTTAAAAACTACTGTTCTAGAACATAGAGTTCTACTCAAAGTTCTCATTCATTTGAGGCATTAAGAATAGCTTAGGGCAGTGGTTCTTGTGAGATTAAAAAAGAAATTCTTGGGACATATCTCCATACTTCCATATTAGAAATTTTAAGAGTTGATTCTGAGAATACACAATTCTATAAGCTCCTCAAATCATTCTTATGAGGCCAGCTTGGCAGGTTCTTGTTGGAAGAAGTTCATTTGAGAACTACCGAGTTGTCATCTATATATCTGTGATGGTACAAAGCATAAAATCTCAACCTTAGATGTTCAGAAGCCTGAATCTCACCTCCAGACAATCTAATTTAATCGATCTGGGGAAAACCAGACCAATACTAGGGACCAGGTACCAGTATTTTTAAAAAGCTCCAGTAATTTGTGTTAAATCAAGTTAAGAACGTACTAGCTTGGAGCAAGGCAACAAAATAGCCAATTTGCCAACCCTCTGTATTTTCATGTCCATGGCAGACATCACAAATCAATTCCGGTACTCTTCCCTGCTGTGTCCATACATGGCCTCATAATTCTTCTAACTATATTATTCTAGGCAGCCACTTCCATGTACAGAGTGGGTATGCAAGTACTGTTTGCCATCTTTATCTTAGATCCTGCCTGGCAGAAATCTAATAAACTCTGAAGAGACCTTCCTGAATTTTATTTTGAGATATAATACTTAAATGTCCAGATTGTTGTCTGCCAAGACACTGTTTTGAAGTAGGAGAAAGTGGAAGCCAGAGGTGGGTACAACGGAGAAATCCATCATCTAGCTACCTTTGCAACCCAGTGAAGTGCTTTCAATACCATCTTCTGCTGCAGAGTAATTTATTTATTCATATTTGGTTAATGGAGGGCCTCTGCACAATATTATAATATCAAGTGTATAGGAAAGACCAAGTATAAGGGTAGTTCACTCAATATTTATCTATAGTCAAGATGAGAATTCTTGTTTGTACATCCCAGTCTACTTTCCATAGCATTCCACCTGTTGATGGTATCACAAGACTCATACCCAGCATGCTGAACTTTTGTCCCAGGTTATGGTATGCAGGACAGCACTTGAATTTCAGAGTGAAACTCTTCTCTTGCTGTGCTGCTTTCTGCTTTGGAGAAGAAGGGCCAAGTGGACCAGAAGTTTCAACAATTTTTTTCTGTAGCTGATAATTAATGTGATATGTTAAGAGGGCAGAAAGAACATACTTTTTTCTTCTAATAGTGGGCCTCTTTTCCTGGAGCCTTTTGTTTCAACAAATGCAGAACAAAGAAGGCAGGAAGATAGGGCCTTTTCTCTTGGTAACCTAAAGTAAAGCACCTTTAAAAGCAACAGATCATAATTCCAATTAGGACTGGAGAGGTAAGCACACACTAAGCATGCCAAAAGTCCAGAGTCTACAAATGAAGAAAGCTCTGTGGGAGGCAAGCAGCCTGGAATGACAGATAAGGAGGAAAGGGTTTGGAGTCAGGATGTATTGAGTGGCTCTTCCACTTATTAGCTGTGTGACTTTGGGCAAATTATTTAACATCCCCTAAACCAGTTCTCTCACCTACAAAATAGGAGATTAAAATAATACATTCCTCATAGGCTAGAGGAAAATATTAAACTAGATAAGGTTAGGCCTCTAGAAAGCCTCTTGAAACAGATCACTGCCTGACAAACAGTAACACTCAATGAATGGTAGCTAGTATTACTTGATCAGGTCACTACAACTGCTTAGACACTCAATTCAAAATTCTTATTTGTTTTTCTTAAGGGATTATCCTTGAACAATTAGCATCAGAATGACCTGGGAGAGCTTGTTAAAATGCAGATTCCTAAGCAACATTCTGGGTCTAAAGAATTGGAATTGGGCTTGGGTTTTAGTACAAGCTATTTTAGCAAATGTTCTGGGTGATTCTGCTTTACTCTTAAGTTTAAGGACCACTGATCTGCATAATAGGACCAATTATACCTGGCTTGTTTGTCTCTCAAATATTACAGTTAATTTATATGGGGGAAGGGTGTACAAGTACTACAGGCAAATGACTTTCTAAGTGCTATTAACTAATATCATTTAGATGACAGGAAAGAACATGGAGTGAATTCAGGTTTTCAGATTCAGGGAGAATACTGACATAGGGAACGTTCTATGCCTTCATTGCTTTCCTCTTTAAGTATACAAATTAACAAAGGTATATTTTGAATGGATTCCACAAAGATGCCAACATTCTTTTTAAGTAGTGTTTGTGTGTGTGTGTGTGTGTGTGTGTGTGTGTGTGTGTGTGTGTGTGCTATAAAGCAGGCACTGGTGACACAGCAGCAATCAATAAGATAGACAAAGTTACATGGGATGACAGAAAAAAATGGTGTAGATGATAGAGGCTTTGTTCATCCCTCTTGTGAACAAATCAAAGTTGGGACAGAAACATGGAGCAAACAGCAAGCAAAGTTTTCCAGGATCTAGATGAACAAGACATACAACTAGGGAGAGAGATCAGAAATCAACCTGCAATAGTAGAAGGTAGGAGGAAGTGAAGACGTGAGGCTGCCCAGTCTCAAGCAGCTGAGTGGGACAGGTGCTGCAACAGTGGCAGCTGCAGATGCCTCTTAAAGGGCCTGTGTTCATAAGTGAACTTTCTCAGTGACAGACCTACTCGCTTTTAGCACCAGCACCGGGTGGGCTACTTGGGGGGCACCAGGGACTTACAGGGGAACACTGAGTTGTCAGATCCAGGGCCATAGGTGAGGCTCTCTACTGGGGAGAAATGTTGGGGGTATCCATTGTTCCTCTTTTGAGCCTTCCTTTCTGCCTCCCACCCCCAGTGTGAGGACTCAGCTCTGCCATAGTTGAGACATCATCAAACTGTATAAAAGAGATTGCTCTGCCCAGAGGATTCTCTAAAACTCTTCCTCCCCAATTTGCAGCCACAGCCAAGCCACATCCAGTTGTGTTCTCATGAGTCAGGTGCTCCTTGCTAAGCCATCTCCAAGTCTCACACTGGTGGCAGCTGACTACAGTTTCTCGTGTGGCCTCTGGTGGCAACTATAAGCACAACATCTGTGGATTGCTTGCTGAATCTTAACAGGTGGGGCTAAATTTGGCTCACAGGTGAACCCCTCTCAGGATTGTGCCACTGGACACCTACTTCACAAATCCACACTAATAAGAACACTAATAAGACTGGAAGACTTAAAAGCTTTGCTTAGTACATAGGAAGACCCACAGAAGGGCAGCCAAAATGAAAATACAAAGA